>JAWNZC010000179.1:0-7500 GCA_035771165.1 Paragorgia papillata | reverse complement strand
GAGAAGATGAGGTAATGTTTTGCTTTCATTAGCACCCCCAGAGTTTTCAAGTCAGAAATGAGAAAAGTGTGTTAGTCCCAATTAAAAGAAGCCTTTTAAAAGGGGGGCTGGTGTAAAGAGGGTATAAATACTATCTCACACGGGAGGGTTTGGGTATCAAGCGATAACGCGGTCATTACGAGAAAAGATCTTGACAGGGTGTTGTCGTTATGGTGGTCGTTGTGATACTGGTGGTCGTGGTTGTAGTTATGTTGGTATTACTGTTGTTGGTGGTAGTTGTGTTGGTATTGCTGTTGTTATTGGTGGTGTTGTTGTTGGTAGTGATGTTGTTATTGTGTTGTTATTGCTTCTGGTGTTTATTGTGGTGGTGGTGGTGCTGTTGTTGTTGTTGTTGTTGTTGTTGTTGTTGTTGTTGTTGTTAGTGTGGTGTTTCTGTTGTTGATGCCGGTGCTGCTTTCGTTTGTGGTGGTGGTGCTGTTGTTGTTGTTCAGTGTGGTGTTTCTGTTGATGCCGGTGCTGCTTTCGTTTGTGGTGGTGGTGCTGTTGTGGTTGTTTTCGTGAGGATTAAAGAGAAAGAAATCCATCATTAGGATCGTTCCAATTTTGCTCTTAGTTTCTTTTCTCTTTTCCACCTTCCTTTATTTTTCCGTCCATCCCTTATCTTGACATACACATGTTTGCTTCTCTCACAGAGCATTGATCACCATGAGAAAGCATGGCTAAAGTGTCTGACCAGTTGCTTTGCAGTTATCATGAAATCATGTCAGAGTCTTCAAATGATATCAGATCCAAATCTCATGAATGAAATTTTCTCTTCTTCCCAAGGGATTTCTCACTTTTCAGGTATTTTATTATATGACAATGGCGTCATTTTTCTATATATGGGCAATGGAACGCAGTTTTTACCAGAACATAAGAACGGTAAAATAGAATGTTCGACGAAGTGGTGTGCTCGTTCGGACGTTTTGTTGAGCCCTAAAAACAAATGCCCGCGAGTTAGCCTGCCGCCCGCCTTGTTTCTACCAATCAGAATACCTAAAACATCCAATGTTATCTCGACCAATCAGATGTGGTGATAACAATCGAAATATAGTAACTTAGGTTAGATATACTGCCGAAACAGAGAACGTAGGAATCTAAGGAATCTAACTGGTGATATATAACAGCCATTTGTTCTTGGCTGCCATCTTGGCCCAGCCCCCACAAATGGCCCTGGGAACGAGGTTGTTGCGCATGCATGTCAGTTGCTTGGTTACAATCTCGAACCCAGTCCCAATCAGAGCAGAAAACAAAACGAGAACCGGTTAAACGGGTCTTTTAAACGGGTTACTTCGTCCTAAATCTTGGACGAAGCCAAACACGAATACAGCAGAGCCTACTTTTCTTCCTCTCTCTCAGCGAAGAAATAAGGAGAAGAAGGCTCTGCTCGCAGGGTAAGAGAAAATATACTTAGTGGAATAACTCAATATTTTATAGTAAATTTCTTCGACTGCCACATGTTCCTCTTGGGAAAGCATGTCTTGTTCAGAACGTTTTCGTTTTTCTCTGTATATTCTTTTCAACAAAGTATTTTTTTCTTTTGATATATAGCAATCATAGAAATTTATTGCGTTTCTCAGAGAGTAAAAGCATCTGTGCTCAAATCAGGTAATACTATACGTTTTATTAAATAATTAAGTATCAACACACATCACTATGATAAGCAGTCCTGGATAAAGTATTTTTCTTCCAGGCAATTAACATCCTCGTTCACCTTTTTACTTACCAAGTCCAACTCGCGTCGGAACCTTTGAAGTTTCTATCCTCGCGCATGTCGCCTCGCGCATCTTGATTCCTCGCCATCCTACGCAATCCTGGCAAGTTCCCCCGGCAGTTTGTACCTTCAAAAAAAGGTTAAAACTGCCGGGGGAACTTGCCAGGATTGCGTAGGATGGCGACCTGGATCCAGGTACCGCTATTCGCACCAGACCCCCACCGGGCTACGGCTTGCACCAACCTCCCAAACACAAAATAGAAATACGACCAGAAGTCCAACTCGCGTGACAACTTGTCCGCATTTCTTTAATGCGCATGCGCGATATCTTACGCCATCCGACGCCATCCTACGCAATGTCCTACAAGATCCAGCCATGCAGGATCTTGAGCTGGCCACCCCCACTTGGTATGGCTTGCACCGATCACACCAATTAATTGGTGGAAGTATTACACTTACCTCTTTGATTGAAGGGAGGGACGGTGGGAATATCTAATTTCCTCTGACTCCAACACTACGTCTGACTGCTAGCCCGTTAACGTGGCAATGACGACGCTCAACTAGTGCCAGTCTTCCATTGCCGCTGACCCCAAGCTTGCACCACGCGCGGTTACCTAGTTGCACCCAAGGTGCTACAAAGTATAAACCTTAATTTCTGTTGTGTTTGGTTCATGGATTATTAATGATTTGGGAATTAAAATTCAAAAATATCTTTTGATGAACACAAGAATGGTAACCATATAACATACTATAGCCAGGGCTATATTCTGCAGGGGGGGGGGGTGTCGTACGCTCAATTTTGCCGACTGCCTCATAATCCCCCCCATAGCTCCGGCCCTGACTATAGCCTACTACTACAGCACGTTTGGAAATTCGTAAGATTGACTATTATTTATTTTTCATTTTTCCAAGCACCCAATAACAAAAAGTTGAAAGAATCTTTACAGAATATTGACAATGTGTGGAAAACATGTCTGAGTTTTCAGCCATTCAAGACATTACTGGTGAGTGGATTTCCTTACATTCATTCATTCATTCACTTTCTTAAGCCACAGTCAAAACTTAGAAATATCTGGCAACGTTGTTTCGAAGTAAGGTCTCATCCAATTCTCAAACAAACTCCACGCAAATTTGACAGACAGACAGACAGACAGACAGACAGACAGACAGACAGACAGACAGACAGACAGACAGACAGACAGACAGACAGACAGACAGACAGACAGACAGACAGACAGACAGACAGACAGACAGACAGACAGACAGACAGACAGACAGACAGACAGACAGACAGACAGACAGATAGATAGATAGACAGATAGATAGATAGATAGATAGATAGACAGACAAGCAAACGTTGCAACAAAAATATCGCTTACTCTTACAATTTGTCACCATGCCAAGAAAAATTCATTATAAATCGTAATGATTGTGATTTTTTATTCATTTTTAGCCTACCCAGAGTCTAAACTTTTCTGGATGTCATGTCGATGAGAATGAAGACTTGAACTTAACATGTGGGGTATGCCTTCTAAATGTTGATAAATCTTGGGTTAATTCAATGGTAAACAAAGGGCGTGGTGGTAAACTGAGCTATGGCAATCGTTTCTACCATACAACCTGCGCAAACTTTTGGTGCAATAAGGTGGACTCTGTCTTACCAGCATTACAGCTTAATGTTGGTAATAGTTTAATTTAAATAAATATATATATATATATATATATTATTACGAGAACGTAATAATTATAATTGTTTGGTGGTTTTTCATGATGGGAATTCATATTAATCCTTTCATGCATGGCTTTCAGAGACGTCTCTCTCCACTTGGCGTTTACTCTGCGAGCAGAGCCTTCTTTTCCTTATTTCCTCGCTGAGAGAGAGAGGAAGAAAAGTAGGCTCTGCTGTATTCGTGTTTGGCTTCGTCCAAGATTTAGGACGAAGTAACCCGTTTAAGACCCGTTTAACCGGTTCTCGTTTTGTTTTCTGCTCTGATTGGGACTGGGTTCGAAATTGTAACCAAGCAACTGACATGCATGCGCAAGTCACGCAACCAGTCACGAATACAGCAGAGCCTCCAAAATACAAACTTCCCACGTAAAATATCACCTTTTCTTCAACGAATTTTGAAATGAACCTTTGCACCATTACCAACTACCATAATATCTTTAGGATTATGCAAAAACATTGCCAAGAATATTTTCATCAGAGAACCACTTTAAGACGGCTTGTACAGCAAAACATCATGCAATTGGGACTTTAACAACTTCAAGCTGAAAACACTATATATACATTAACGTGGAATTCATGCTGTTATTTATTTGCGGTACACAGATACAGATACAGAATACAGATTTTAATTACTTCTTCCCGCAAGGGGCTTTTCAAGAGCGATTTACATTACTAAATTTCAAGTGGCAGAGTCGAAGGCATATTAAAGGCGCTCGAAGCAGCCGCCCTACAACACATTTTATGACACACATGTCAGACCACGAATCACAGACCTAGGTGTTGATTTTATGGAGGAAGGAAAACCGGAGAACCCGGCGAAAAACCCTCGAAGCACAGGAGAGACCAACTAAACTCTACTCACATGAGTGTTCCAAGCTCGAGAACGGGGTTATTCCCAGACGGTCACCCATCCAAGTACTAACCCCGTCAAACCGGGCTTAACTTTTGGTGAGAGGCAGCGCCCTAACAGCACACGCCACCCGTGCTACACCGTGTACACACGTAAATATCTCACAGCTTGTCAACAGGATGTGTGCGCAACAGACTTGTAGCAAGGCTGGGAACAAGTTGTAACAACGCTGTTCATTCAAGAAGCTGCTACAGCCTTGTTAGCATCAACATGTTAACAACTTGTTAAGTGCAGAGCGGTAACAGGTTGTTGGAACAACTTGTCATCAGTCTGTTGGAGTCATCAGCCTTGTTACAAGTTGTCAACAACCTGTTACAGACATGTTAACAGACTGGAACAGCCAGTGCGAACACATGACGGTGACAGCCTGTTGAACAGTCTTGTAACAACTTGCGCGTTTTTGCGTGTGTAGGTTAAGTTAAATTTATTGATGAGAGCTGTCATCCCCTGTGCTCGAGACTTCATCAGAGGAAAAAAACAATAATTACAGCGATGTGTTATGTAGGAAGCGCTCCACTGCACTAACTCCGAAAAACAAGAACAGTGTTAATTGACCGTACCGAAAAAGATGGCGGCAGTTCATTTAACCACAATGCTTTGCGACCTCAAATCAGCTAAACATTGTTTATCATGCTAAATATGGATTAAACAAGCAAGAACTTCATTCCTACCAAAGTTGATCGTTTTAAAACCCTATCTTCCGAAATTTCTGCAAGGATTGTGCAAGTCGCCATCTTTTTCGGTACGGTCAATTGTTGTGGTAATTTTAATAATTCTAATAATTTTAAATCGAACGTCATAGAAAAGGAAACCATTGTCTTTCAAAATCTTTAATTCTTTGAATCATTTCATCTTGTGCAAGTATACCAGTCTGAAAATAATAAAGAATAAGATTAAAAATAGATAAAATCCAAATGTATTAAATATTTATTACCTGGCTTGAATACCATTGACATTGAATTATTTTATCTTACCGATTTGTCTGTTACATTTGAATGAGCAGGCGTACATCTGCTAACAGAAGATATGGCAAACTTTTCATTCACAAGCTACAAAAATTTAGAAATGGATAAGAATCAGGTTTTGAAAAGTGCATGATTGGATTAATCATAAGTAAAACAACGTACGCAAGCAAGCTCAGTTTGCACTATATGGTAGGTTATTATAGTCCGTTTCAGCTTGCTTTTGAAATCCGATACGTAAAATTGAAATGAACATTCTGAACTTACGTTGCAATGTTCCGAACTACGTTGCGAGGTAGATACAAATTTAAGTCGGCAATTTGTTTCTGCTTAACCAAGTATCTATTATTATATTCTATACAACAAATAATCTTCTTCTCCGTGATTTTACCAAAGGAATTCAATTCAAAGCTTATTAAATTCGAACTTCACGACGAACTTCCGTACCAAGTTCCCAACCTTCCAACGAATGTTGACAAACGAATTTCAAAAGCAAGCTGAAACTGACTATAACCACTTTGTACTTTGGAAGTAGTTTCTGACGGAAATATTTATAAGTTCGTTCCGTAGTTCGCAAGTTCATTACAAAGTCCGTAAGTCCATTACGAAGGTCGAAAGTTCGTTACAAAGTTCATTTTGATTGGCTACTTTCTAGTTGGATGACGTACACTTTTCTTCCTGGTTGCTAAGTGCGTGGATAACGCGTTGAGAGATTTGATTGGCTCTCGCAAAATGTCGGACATCCAAAACTTCGGACAAACATTGGACATTAACCAATCGGATTTGTCAAAAAGAAAGATCACGTGATTCATCACTTCATGCGGAAAGGTCTATTGTTTAGTTTACAGTTAACAACTAAGAGTAACTTACTCTTTCTGAATCTTTTCTAATGTCAACAGAAGCACAACTGATGCTCTTTATCATACTAGTAACCTATTAAAACAAAGATATATTTGAAACTGGTGAATTGTTAGGGCCAGATACTGGCCGTAAAATATCGCGCGCTCGACTTTTCTATTGTGCAAATTGAATAGTTTTCTACTTTGTTCCACATGGAAACTCACAAGACAAAAGAAAACAGTCGACACCCTAGTGGAATCCAGCTTTATTCAGCAACAATGCGGCGCTAAGCACCGTCAGACAGAATTGTTCGAGAAGCCAAACTAAAAAACAACTACAGGAAATAAAGAGTGCATTTATTTATTTATTTATTCATTAACTTTACAACCATGAAAGAGTGCAAATATACAGGAAATAAAGAGTGCAATACTTGAACATGATTGAAGGAATGATCAACAGGACACGAGTCCCATGTGAGACTACAGTACATCTCAATCTTAAATCAGCCTCGGAAATTTATTCTCCTGTATTACAGTGTTTTTAAGTTCAAAGTGAGTATATTTCAATGCTCTCCCATTTAACTCTCTCTTGAAACATGCTTATTTTGTTGTTAACATTTCTTGTTATCGTTTACAAATAAAATAATTTTTAAACGGAGCGCCGCCCTCAAATAAGCGCCGCATCCGAAACACTAAAAATTTAAAGAGCGGCGTGGCGCTTAAACGAGTAAATACGGTATATTTATAAGCCAAAATATTTTATAAGGTGTCTACTTTATTTTTACCTTCACAAAATTTTCATTTTCGTTTTTGCTTTGGAGTGCTGAAGAGTGAAAGGAATACTTATGAAGGAGAAACCTTTATAAAAATAGGAGGGGAAAAAACGTTGTCAGTGACTGTCAGTAGGATTACTTGGGTTGGATATATTTACCTTGCTATTATCAAAGAACACAATGTACAAAAGCAATAATAATGTTCTTGAACATAATGCTTCACTTCATCAAGATTTGTTTGTTCAGGACTTAGGGCAACACTTGTAGTACAATTTGGTTGTAACATTGCATGTTTCTCCTCCATTGCACCTGTCACTTCTTTGTTGTCTAATGTCATCTCACTTATTTGCTTGGTGGTAGCTGTGGTTGATTTGGTGGTATCTGTAGTTGACTTGGTGGTAGCTGTGGTTGACTTGGTGGTATCTTTGGTTGACTTGGTGGTAGCTGTGGTTGATTTGGTGGTAGCTGTGGTTGACTTGGTGGTATTTGTAGTTGACTTGCCAGTGGTAGCTGTGGTTGCAGACTTGGTGGTAT